>PVKB01002079.1:0-21015 GCA_004027205.1 Ctenodactylus gundi | reverse complement strand
AGCTTGAAATTCATACCCCACAGAGACTGTCGTCTTCTTGAGGGGGAATATAAAACAAGGAGGCCATAAAGAACCTAGGCCGCCTTGATTGAAAAACGAAAAAGATGCTCTTTGCTGTACTTTGGAGCCCACGGTGAAAGAACAGAAGTGTTATACGGCAAAGGCTCTCCGCCACCCATGGTTTTTCAAAGCTACACTCACACTCATTAAACCTCAGCTTTCCTGCAATCCTTTAATAACCTACTATACAGTTAGCAACAATGTGAAAGCACTAAAGCATTTCCATATTTTATAGTAGCTAAGAAACCCTGCTATCTCTAATTACAGTCCCTACTTGGACAAAAAGGAAAAAGACCTAGCTTTCTTGACGTTTTCATGCATGGAAAAACAATCAACTTTCCCTTTTTATTAGTAATCACGTTGGCTAGCCCTAACCGGATTTGTTTCCAAATTATAAGCAAGCCAGGCCACTGATGTATTAAGGTCTTTAAACAGCTAGTTATTATTTTATTTTCCGTAGTCCTCAAGGCAGTGATAAGGATCTTCCCAAAGCACATTTATCTTTTGCTATCACCCCCACAAGGGCCAGGCCGACTCTGACTCATTGGCCTTACATCTTGATTACAGCTTGGCTGGAAACTAATAAACTGAAAACTAGCCAATGGAATGGCCTGCTATTGATGGAATCTTGCCTTAAGAAACACCCGGAGAAGGAATAACGAACGCTCTTTCGTTAAAGACAGTGACTAATGAATGGGTCTGACTGTTAAGTTAGTCACAGGTTGCGGGGATGTTCAATCACTGTGTTCACAGAGCAAACAGGAAAACACAAAGCATGAAGAGGTGTCGTCTCACAGATTCTGTTTTTCGGGTCACCTTAACTGACCGGAGTGATACAGAACTTCCTGAAATTAGGCATTGATGTCTAATGTGCAACAATGCTAAGTCTTGTCTATTTTAGCCTATAACTTTAAATCTCTGAAGACATCCTAAAGTGTACTTGATAAAGCACTTTTTCATTCACCAGGACCTTGTGAAAGAACACTGTCTACTAGTCATATCAATTTTCGTATATGTTACACTTACATTATATTGACTTCTCCATGTTGATCCACACAATACTGAGAAACACTGGCTCAAGTCTCCCAACATTACTGTACAGTGCATGTTTTGTTTTCTTATTGGTTGGTTTTTGTTTCAATATTTTGGGCTCGGTTTTTGGTATTTATATATTAGAATTTTTAAATTTTGATGGTGATTTTTATCATTAGGAAATCCTCTTCTTACTTCCAGTATTTATTTTGCATCAAATCTTAACCCGCATGGCATTCACATTACTGACCAACCTTTCTTTGGGATATAGTTTGTAAAATGTTCTTTCTGCCTAATTGAACATTCACTATTTTTGTATTAATATGATCGTATACGCCTTCTATAAAAAGAAACATCATGCCTAGACTCTCTTAAAACTTTAAATACACTCTGAAATTATTTATATTTAGTTGGAACATCTAATATGGCTACACTTAATGTAATTACCAACCCTGTTCGACTTTCATCTCCTAGAAAAACTTCAAATTCCCAACTCAGTGAGAGGAAACATTATTCCAGGTGTGTACACATGTGCATATTCTATTCTTTGGTTTCCAGATAGTCCTTGCAGGGTCCCGACTCCAAGTCACAGCTAGAACGCGACCATGGTGAATTAAACTGTATTTCACACTATTGCTCCATAAGCTTAGGGAAGCAGAAAGACTCTCACAGAAGCATCCATTTCCAAGGATGTTATGACAGGTCCGGTGAACAGATCTGAGAAGATGAGGGAAAAGAGAGTGGACTGCATTTTTCTAATATCTCTGATTTCAAACGTTTCAAGAGATAATGTAAAGGAGTCTTGCGTTTCTTAGAAGAGGTTAATTTACAAAAGAGGAGGATGAGAAAGCAGCAAAAGACAGCAAGGCAATACTGAAAAACGAGTTGAATTCACCTCCATTTAGTTGCCATAAATATTCAAATACAAAACACCTTAACTGAGAGTGCATATTTTATATCAGTTCTACATTTAACGTTATTTATTTATTTTTGCGTTACTGAGCCCACGGCCTTTGTACTGAGCTGCTTATACAATCCCTTCCCCCCACCCATTTTCTTTTTCTCAGTTCTCTGATTCGGAAAGCGAGTTTGACAAGTTATTAAGTTGCAGGAACTTCTGACCTTTCCTCTTCCTTCCTGAGTGCTGCTGGGATTATCCACCTGCACTGTGGGGCTCAACTATTTCTGCTTTAGCTTTTGAGTTTTGGAGTTCCCAAACAGAATTGTAAACACAGCACTGAGAAAGCTCTCTAGAACAATAAAAAAAAATCACATGTAGTTAGCATATAAAATCGGCGATGCTCTTACAATCAGAGGGATGTGTGTGTGTGTGTGTGTGTGTGTGTGCGTGTGCGTGTGCGTTATCGTTTCTTGAAGCAGAAAATTCTTAAATAAGATAGACTCAATCTTGGGAAGGTTTTGATTGTTTTTATTATGCTTGTGTCTCTTTATGGTTTGAATTAGTAATTAATTACCTTTACCTTGGATCAAATTAAAGTGAAACTTTGAGGCAAAATTGTTCAATCACTTTTCCTGTGTAAAGCATCTGCCATATTAAAAAATAACTCTTCAACATCTTTGGGTTCCACTCCGAAGTCAGATGTTTTTTTAATTTTTGGCCTAACAAGCTTCATGATTGTTCAATTTGCTCAATTACAGCAGAAGACATTCTCCTGAAAGAATTGGCTCTGTAATTCTTATTTTATAATCTAGGGGTAATTTCAATGCTATTAAATGAGCTGCAAAACAAAAAAAAATGAGAAACTGACAAGGAGCATGGAAAGGTTTACAAATATGTAATAAACAACAATTCTGACACCAAATATTATATATTAAAGTGATAAATAATGTGGTACTTAGGTTGTTTCTGCGTCTCAAGATATTTTTTAGGAAAGCAATACTTGGTGTTGCAAAAAAGGCCTTTTACCATATGTACAAATAAAACCCCTGCATTATAACAACATATCAAACTTGATCAAATTCATTTAATATTATGCTCATGGGCTATTCTTTCAATCAGATCAAATTCTTACTACCATCTTCAAATGAAAGAGACAGCCCGCTACAAAAAATATTTAAATTTACTGAACAGAGGTTTGTCTTTTGATCCTTTGAACCAAGAATAGCACTTGGAGGACAGCTTGTAACCAAGCAGGTAATAATATGACTTAGAAATCTTAACTTCATTGGAAGTTTTAGAGGTTCCAAATAACTTTTCCTTTAATTTGACTAAGAAGGTGAAACATCAAATGGTCTCTCTGATATGAGAAACCCAGATCACAACTCTTACAGAACTTAAAACAAAAAACAAAGTGAAACAAGGGTGTAGGGCAGGGAAGGAGGGATGGGGTAGGGGGATAGACAAAAGGAGAGTGGGAACGTCCTTGTCACCTTGACAAGATATGTGTGAGCACAAAATGCTCAACTTCATTGTAAACCTTAAATTTTGCACTTATACATATCAAAAATATGGGGAAAAATTGGTACTATTTTGTGACAGTATGAGTGGTTACATTTAAATTTTCATGTGAGAGTCTTTATTTCTACCCTGGATTACTCAAGTTTTTCATGCAAATCTGCACGGCGGTACTGGAAGATTCTGGATCTTTCCTTCAGGGCCCACTCCTTGATTCCATCCCTCCACCTCTGCGCTTGTCTATCTCACAATTTCTGATTGTAATTCCACTGATTACACATCCTGTCTACCGCTGTCATTGTGACCCAGTGTCTTTTATCGTTAGTGCAAAAGTCAGAACTGGTTATGTAAGTGAATTGTGTGTTTGAAAGACAACAGAAAGTAAGCTGCTTCTTCATTCAAGACATTGGACTTTCTGTACCCACATTCCTGTGAAACAGGTATTACTGCTCCAAATATTAAATCTAAACTCCTTAGAATGTAAACACACAGTAAAGACAATTATCTAAAATCAATATACTTGATAGCAGCACAACTAGCAATGGCTAAAATGGGGAAGATACCAAAATACCCATCAACAGACCAATGAATATATAAATTGTGGTATTTGTACACAATGGAATACTACTCATCTATAAAGACAGAAAGGTTTGAAGCTTTTGTAGGTAAGTGGAGGCAACTTGAGACCATCATGCTCAGTAAAGTCAGAGCAGAAGGTTAAATATTGAATGATTTCTCTAATATGAGCAACCCAGATCACAGTCATTTCACAGAGCTAATTCAGGGGAATAATGGGAACTGAGGGGGAGGGGGAGGAGGTAGGAGGGTCAAAAAGGGAGAGAGAAAGGATCTGTAATTATGCTGCAATATGTTTATGCACAAAATACACAAGATCAATGAAAACTTCATAATTTGCATATATACACACATAAAAAATGGAAAAAATACTAAGTACAGTACCTATGACATAGTGGTGGTAGGTGATTTGTACACAAACATATAGTATTTTCATTTGTATTTGTGTGGAAATAAATCTCATATCTGGTCATGTTACCAGCCACATAGGACTATACCATAATCTCACTGGCTAACCAAAAGACATTGGTAAAAAAAAAAAAAAAGAGAGATTTTTCACGGCTAACTCCGAAGTTATGGAGGGGCCTATCCGCCTCAAATCATCGCCTCCTTGTGTTCAGGTGTGTAGGGTTTCATATTAAAGAACACAGAAATCACAAACATTTTCCAACTTGCTTTTTCACTTCCAGCCATTTTGATCCCTTCTCCCTAAAAATTGCAGAAAGGGAACTGAGCCCTGACTCCCTGTATGCCAAGGGGTATATTCCGTCCCTTCGACGAGGCTGAAAAGAAGGGAAACTAGTCAGGAACTCAGGAAGACGTTTAGATAAGTCACTTATTTCTAGAAAAAAAAGCGTCTCTTTTTTTAAGTTTAATTTTTCTATGCTGGTTACCGTAAGCCTCTCACTTCTCTCATACAAATACACAATGGTGTTAGATAACTGAAATAACAACAACAATAATATTGGATTTCAATTATACAGAGAGGCACTTCAAAGAAAAATACATTGTGTCTTAAAACCCTAGCTAATACTAAGGTACACAAAAGGCCGTGGACTTGTAGTTGATGTAAAAGAGAAATAGGTCTTGCTTTGGGCGTGGTACCTTAGAGATCTTCCTGGAAACCAATAACTAAGAGTTACAAGTTGATTATTAATATTGAAGGCACTCATAAAAGAAGGAAGGACAGTGTCCTAGGTGACATAGCGAAGGATTCTTGAGAGTTCAAGCTTAGGGTAAAAGAAAAGACACCCAGTTATTTAGTTTAGGTGGTATTCGCTGTGGAGAGGGGCTGATAACAGTACCTCACACACCAGTGACAAGAGCTGTGGGTACTTAAAATCATTTAAGAGCAAAGATGTCCTGGCACGTCAAAGAGGCAAAGGTGGGAAATTTTGTAAGGTTTAGACAGAGTTTAGAATCACAGGGCTACTCTAAGATACGGAACGGGCAGGTGGCCTGAGAAATCTGGTATATCTTATCTGGTTGCTATGGAGCCACTCAGCACAGTATTTCTGAGAGGAGAAGCCTGTGTCAGGGCTACAGCGCTCTCGCAATCACCATGTGATTCAATATGGCCTTAGAATATAGTCCCGGGGGGGAGAGGGGGAGGATTTCAGGGAGAAAATAAAAGAAGTGTGAGACGCAACTCCGATCTAAGTCTTCAAATAACATTAGTATCAGAGCAAAATATTAATCTTAAGATAAAGTAGGTGGTAGAGAATGTAGATTCTGATTTCAGATCGTCCAAGTTTGAATTCTGACCCTACAAGTATTTAGCTCTCTGAGCCTGGGTCACTTACATGGCTTTCTGTACTTGTGTTTTCCCACATATAGCATGATTAATAGTTTAATAATTCCACTTTCACACATTCATCATTAAAATATAAGAAACAAGATCTCTCCTACAACGCTTTTCATTCAGAGGACCTGATACATAATACAAACACAAACTTGGAACAGTTCTGAACAAAAAATGGAGCTAGGTTTTCCAGATTATCCAACTGGAGAATGACCAAATGTGCTGTTCAAAAACGTAAACCTTTAAAACTGTCTTTTGATTTTTAATATCCTGATTGAAATATATTTGACATACAATAAACTACACATATTTGGAGGGCACAGGTGGATTGCTTTTGAAGTTGTGCGCCATTGCCCCAAATGAATAACTACTGCTATAATTAAGATATTAGATATATCCATCAACTCCAAGTCTTTCCTTTGACCTTTCAACAATTCTTCCCTCAGCCCTTCATTCCCATTCTCAAGCAACTCATCTTCTGCTTCCTAAAATCAGCTTGCATGTTTCAGAATTTTTCACATAAAATAACTATGTAGTACATACACATGACATACTGTCTTCAAAATTATTATATCTCTTCCTGCCTGGTGACATAAAGTTACAACTCTGTACTGCCACCTCCCCACTCTAAACCCTTGCGCTCTTACAGCCGATTTATTTTTTTTCTCTATGTTTTAAAAACTGGACAATATATGCTTTTGCTTTACATGGAAAGTTACAACTTAAACACATGGAAGTATTTTACACGTGCTCATATACTTGTTAATTCTGCTTTCTTCCTTCCTTCGTATGAATCCCAATTTCTACCGGGGACCATACTCTGCAGAAATAACTCTTTCAACATATTTTTGTTCAGGAAGTTTGAGGATCGTTTTAGCCTTTGCATTGTCTGAAAATAAATTATATTCTCTTTGTTCTTAAGAGGGATATCTTATTTAATACGAAATTTCAGTTAAGAGAATTTTTATATTATGCATTAAAACACGGCCTCGTCATTATCTGCTTTGCATTGCTTTTGAAAAGAAATAGATTGCTGTTGTTGTGTTTTTTCCTCTGTTCACATCATTTCTTTCTCTTATGGATGTTTATAAGTTTTCGTGTTGATCATAGCATAAGCAGTCTGACTGCGATGTGCTCCGGTGAAATTTTATTCATATTTCTTACTTGCACTTTGTTAGGCTTCTTGAGTCTCAGAATACAGTTTTCACTAAATTTGAAAAAGTTTTAGCCCTTTATCTGAAAATATTTCTCCTGGCCTTCTCAACACAGATTTACTTATAGATATACTGGGCCCCCTGGAGTTGCTCTCTGATGTTCTGTTTTTATTGTTATTACCACTATTATAATTATTTATTGTTACTTTTATTTTGTCTTTGTTTCCCATTTGGAATTTCTTCTATTATACTTTAAGGCTTAGTAATTGTTCCTCTTTTTCCTGTACTGTCTCATTTTTTGTTAATCCCAACTGGTGTTCATTTTTATCTATTTATTTATTTATTTATTTGAGACAGGGTCACAGTCTGGAGTCCTGAACTTACTATGGAGCTCAGGCTGATCTTGGACACATGGCAATCCTCCTGCCTCAGTCCAATCAGTGTGTTTTTCCTTAAGAGAATGAAATCATGTCATCTGCAGAAAAAAGGGTGGAAGTGGAAATTAATCATGTTAAGTGAAACAAGCTAGACGCAGCCTTCTCTGACAACATCCTGTCCCAGTGCAGGAACATCCTAGCATAGACCAGCAAAGACAGAAGTCTCTCCTCTTCTTCTAGCTCCCCCTAGAGGGCCAGGAAGGGGCTACAGGTTTTCTGTAATCTTCAACAGGAGTAGAGAAATTTTTATGGTCTTCCTAGACTGACCCTTCTGGATCTTTTAAGTAGAGAAAACGGGTCTGAGGTAGAGCTTTGCTTTGTCAGTGCCATTGGAATTTCCCAGATTATGACTTCTTCAGCCTACAGCCGTGCGTGTGTGAGGAAAATAACAATCCCTACCAAATTCAAGAAACAAAACAAATAAAGACAGACAAAAACATCTACCCTAGAGTCGTGAGGTAAGATCCCAGAGATCACCACTCAGAACACTGGACGCCAAAAGAAGTCTTCCTTATCAGGTGGAGACTGTACATGGGAGCAAGCCCAGAAAGCGCTGAGCATAGGGTCTTTCAAGCAAAAAAACAAAAAACAAGAAACAAACAAACAAAAAAACCCTACGCCCTGGTTGACATACCTGGGTGAGCTTTTGGACAGCAGAAAGCAAGTTACAGAAGCAGAAAACAAAGATATTTAGCGCACATGGTCTGTTCTGCTTAGCAACCGGAGCTTAGCCCTTGGGTTTTCATCTGGCCAGGTGTGTAAGCTAGCGGCATGTAGTGCTACAGGGATAGAAATGGCTTCCACAACATGGCGCTGGTTTGGTCAAGCCAGATGTCACAGTAGGAAGCATGTAGCCTTGTCATCCCTTGGCTTCTGAGGTTCCCGGCCACTCTGCCTGCTTCTCTCTACCTTCCAGAAGCTTCTTAGGTTGTTTCATAAACAGTGTCTAGGACTTTATCCGTTCCTAAAAGGCAGCTGGAAAGATGTACCAGCAACTTGTGTTTACTGTACCTAGAGTCCCGGCACGACCAGTGTTCCCTAGCTCCACTGGTGAGGAGAGAAACTGTTTGTCAGCCTCTGAGTTGGTTTCACTAACTCTTCACACATGAGTCTTTGTTTGTTTGTTTGTTTGTTTTTGATTTTTCTCGATTTCATTTCCAACTCAGGACTTGACCAAAGAGGACTCTGCTGTCCTAGAATTGCTCTGGCACAGCTCCCTTCCCTCGACACAGCAACCTTCCTTGTAACACTCAACTGCAAGCTGACGTGCCTTTGCTATCCCCTAATTTTGAACTTTTGTAAGACAGAGCAGTCAAAGGGCCCTCCTCATGAGTTCCACTGAGATCACAATTTCAACCACTGTTCCTGGTTTTTGAGGGCAGGGGGTGAGGAGGTTCCGGTTATTCCGTGATAAACAGATGTTAGTATCTGCTCCTTACCTGTTTATTATCTATCCATCTACTTTTTGAGTACTGCTCTTAAAGTCACCTCCACTGCTCTCATGTAAACTTCCTTAAACACACATTTCCAATAAAAACTATTAGTCTTAAGGCTAAGCTTGTATTACATTCACCAGGCTAAATGGATCTCCTATTATTTTATAATGCAGCCACGTTTTTTAAAAAAAAAAGCAGCAGACAATATAGAGTAGAAAAGACAGTGACACTGGTCTAAGTTCATTTAAAGATAAAAAGATGTTGTTTGACTTTGCAGCCCTTCAATTACATTCTAATAGCAATTTGGATCTGGAACAATGCTAAGGGACAGCAGACCTCATTTCACTTTATCAACAAACTCCAACAGACTTGCTTTATTCCATACGCAAATAAAATATTATGTTGTGAGGCTGTGTAACAAAAGACATTAAATTGATGAAAATTACTAGTGGCAATTAAAGTTTACCGCCCCCCAAAAAAATTTTTTTCTCTACAATTAAAACCACCATTTTAAATTATGCTATTACTAGCTACATTGTATCCTAATGTTACTTCAAGCTTCACACAGGGAACAAAATGCAAGATGTCGTTTACACACTCATTTGATAAGGGTAAATTTGAAGACCACGCAGTCACCGATGTATATGTTGATTTAAATAGCGTCAATGCCATCTGCCCTAGTATGCTCTCTCCATGACTAATTCACATTTATTTTACATCACAGGTGTTTTGGTCCACAAAAGGAAATAGTAGCTAATCATGATGTGCCTTCAAAAGCTGGCATTAGCAAATGTCCTATTTTGATGACTTACAAGTGTTTCCAATTCACTGTTGACATGAACCACACAGAATAGCTCATAGTGGGTACTGTTGAGTAATAGATTCATTTAGAGTCCGTTCTACATAGATGAAATGTTTAAACGATTTGGAACATTTGGGTAGTGCTAACTGCCGCACATACAGCCTCGAAGTTAGTTTCAGAAAGTTTAAGAAGGCTCTTCTAGCTCACTGAATTTTCCTCAGTTAAATTATTCAAATATCATAAATAATTGATGAAATTAAATGAGGGTATGTTTGTATTGTAACGTGAAATAGAGTAAAAAATTTATACTTTGAATAATTAATTCAGCATTAATTATCAGCATTTCAATTTTGTTGCTGAAGAATTACATTAATTGCCCCTGTTAAACATTTTCTTCACTCTGGTAAGATTTCTTGTTTCTCTATCCCAGGATTCTTAGATCAAATTATTCTTTTGTTCAGAGTACATTAAGGGTGGTGGTTCATAACCAAAGCCCCTCCTCAAATTCTGAGTCAAACTACTTCACAATTTCTTTCCTCCAGCCTGTAATTTAAATCCTTTTTTGTGCCCTGATTCACAATCTCTTAGGGGAATATGGTATGTAGTTTATTGCAATCTCACTGAGAGGGGAATAAAAAAAAAACAAGTCTGTGGTTTTCCTTTGAATAGCTTAGGAAAGGAAAGCTGTGCTCCCTAGGACACCAGCTGAGAAACGCTGTTTCTCCACATTCTGGAATGAGAGAAACATAATCCTGGATGACAGTATTTGATCTTCATTCCAACACAAGCAGTGTTCATTATGGTTATGCTGTTGAAGCTGGGACTCAGGGGCTCTTTAAAGACTACAGATGCCTCCCGTTCCAATATGAACATCTCTCTGAAATTGTACAATTCCCCTTCTTCCACCCAAAGACTCTAGTCACTACCTTTTGGAATCTGGACTGTCCACCATTCGATGTGACCACTGCAATGCTACACCATCGGTAGTATGAATTTGCAAGCACAGGTGTCAGGAGACAGGCTGCCTCCTCCCTCATCCACTTGAAACGTGGCTCTGAAGGAAAGAACAAAGTCAATATCATCCAACAGTGTGTGGCTGGGGCTCTCTGCGATCATCCAGTCAAGTTGGTCCTCCAGTTATATGAGTTCAGGGTAATTCAGCCAGCTAACCCCATTCCCTAGTCAGTGGACAGAATCCTAAGAAATACGAGGTAGAGATTTTAAACCACTGAGTCACTTAACCAACTCAGCGGTTATTCTAGTAAAAATACTCATAAAAATTATGATCTGTCACATTCAAGGGTTCTGCCAGTATTGCAGCCAGAAAGCCACATTTCCCTCAGATTCGTGATAATACTCTTCAGGCACTGAGGAAATGACAGGAAGCTGAATAGAAGCATCTCACGTTTGTAGTCTCATGACATCACTTCCTGTTCACTGGCACAAATACACTACCTTCCAAAAACAAAAGATGGAAAGTCACAGGGAACGGCAGTCTCTATGGAGCAGTCTTGGGATAGCCTCGGCTCGTCTGTGGAGGCAATGTTTGGGGAACACGACAGAAAAGCAGGAAAACACCACGTCCCCTCAGACGATTACAGGCCCTGAGATGCTGGAAAGTTCCTACGTGACGGAGACCTTGTCTTTTTAGCTACATTTCTGTTATGCAGTAGCCTGTTAACTGACCACTCAAGAGCTCCAGAATTAATATTTGCTGTAAATGAGAATATTCTCTGTGCATGTTATGTCTTTTTCTGCTTGTGAGCGAAGGAAGATTTGTTCACTTCATACTTGCCACTGGAATTGTTACTAAACGAGCTGGAGGAATTAACAGCTCTCAAAAATGGCCAGATATTTCATCTCTACTAACAGGACCGAATATAAGGCAATGACGAACGCCAGCGAACTGAAGACCCATATCGTACGGCCTACTAAGCTTTGCTGGCATCTAGAAATGTTATGAATTACTATAGCAATGGGAGCCTACGTGGCATATGACACGTGGCATATTTTAAAATGTTACACATTTTAATTTGGGGCAAAAGTTCACCACGGTGCCTGTCTCCTCACTGCCTTTTCTCACCCTTTTAAATACATCTATCTCGGTAGCTGAAGAATGTCAATTAAAAGTTGCCCACATAATGTTACATTAATTGGCATCTTCTGCAAAATATCTTAATTAAGTCACATAACAGAAATGCACATTGAAGGGTTGCAGAATTTTACAAGGCTGTGAATGTGCTTGTTGCAACAATGTGTACCCCACACAGAGACTTGCATACACATTCGGGCTGATATGCCAATGGACTATCTGCGCTCCAAGTGGTAATAGGCCAGAAATACTCTTTAGTTTTGAATGCATAATGCAGCATGACAAAACTTAATGCCTAAAGCGGAACATTATTGTTTTTCATGATTCCGCAGGTCGCTTGCATCGCGTGTCTGGTCTGTGTCAGCTGGTCTGATAGTTACAGTTAGCACGAGTCTCAGCTGGGGTTGGATGGCTTAGGAGAGTCTCACTCAGTCATCTGCTGGCAGATCGGTTAATCCAGGCCCCTCTGGGCTGTGGTGTCTCATTTTTGTTCTACACAATCTCTTGTTCTCCTGGATCCTGTCCTGGACTTCCTCACATGTTACTTACTCTCTGGATTCCAAGAAGCAGCAACCAAGTTCAAGCCCAAGGCTTTAGATTTCCATTTACAATCTCTTCCCATTGGTCACTGGTCTTTTGTCAGGGCAAATCCTGCAATCAAGCCTTGATTTGTGGGATGGAGAACTAGACCCCATCTCTTGAGGGGTGGATCTGCCAAATAGTGTAACAATTATTGTAATCTGCCACCGCTGTGGATTTGGGGAGTTTATTCATTCCTGTATAGATTCACATCAATCTGACTTTCTTTTTATATGGACATGAAAATATCATGGTAAGAACATCTTTTTGTGTCCATTTTGGAACAGAGTTATTCTTTTTTTGTCTTGGCACAAAGTTTAGTGCCTAGAAATTGATTGTTGTGTTATAATCATTTGATGAATAAATAAGCATAAATAAATATGTATAAAGAGAACCTAACTGTACTACTCATCAATTACTAAATAATGACAGTGTTTTTTAAAAGGCTACATATCTCAGGTACTTGATATCAAATTTATAACACTGATTTTTCCACCCAAAAGACCAAAAATGCATGTTGAATCTCTTTCAGGAGTCAGCTGGCGTGTGTGCTATATATGTTTATAAAAGAAGTTGTATTGGAGCACAGCCACACTCATACACTGAGGTATTCTTCATGACTACTTTTGTGCTGATTTTTATTTGATGTCTTATCAGTAGAGACTGTATGGCTTGCAATGTCAAATTATTTCTTATCTGACCTTTTAAGAAAATATCTGTTGATCATTTTAGCATTTGAATATTTTGAATCATGAATTAGTACAGCCCTTCCATTATTATATTTGCCTATCAAAGTGTGTGTGTGTGTGTGTGTGTGTGTGTGTGTGTGCGTGTGTGTGTTGTGAGATTTATACTGGCTATATCATAGGTCATATGATTTATTTACTATCATCTATCCTGGACACTTTCATTGATTGATTACTATGTCCAAAGCATTCTATTAAGGGTTTTGTGTATTACCAAATCAGATATCTATAATGATTTCACGTGCTAGTCTCTTTTAAAACATGATATTAAATGATGCTGCAGAATCCAACTCATTTCTTTAAATTTCTCAACCCAGGCACTTTTTCAATTCCCTGAAGACTGATGTTACCGAGGACAAGATTTATTCGATGATTGCACCCAGAAAGAGTCATTCATTGCCAGCTCAGTTAGCAATAGGCAGGCCATGAATGTTTTTTCATTCTGTAAGAGAAGTTTTCTCCAGTTGAGTGAGGAGTTCTGAAAGAAACAGATGAGACCGGAAGAGAATAGTTACCTATGAAACCAGTTCAAGACTTGCAGTGAACAGGAGTAGAGTGTTAAATCCTTACAGCAAATCAAAGCGTTCTAATTCGTTGTATTGACCCTGATACAGCTCATCCAACTCACTGTAGTGTTTCCAAAGCCTTTCCGGAGTCTTAATACCATCAGTGAAGGAAGAAGAATGCCTGGACAGACTTCTTGCTTGTGCAGTGAAACTAATCAATATGTGAGACTCACTCTTATCAAGAGTAATTTTCAGCCCTGACTGAAGACCCCAATTTCAATTTGCTCCTTCAGCAGGAAAGATCAAAAAACCAAAAGAATTATCCCCTAAATAAAGATTAGAGGAGAAGCGTTAGAAAGATACATTGAATAGATAGAAAATGAGAAAAATATAAGGACAAATAAATATGTAAATAATCAAGGTCAAAGTGTCATTAAATAATAAATCTGTGTAGCCTCATAATAATGTTGTGTTAATTTTATAGCTCCCTGGAAAGAAGTGTAGGAAAATTTACAACATATGGATGTGGGATATATATCAAAGAATTTTCCCTTGAGCATAATCATTTCACTAAAGTTAGATGAAACAGAAGAATTAATTGGTTCAATTATAGCTCTGAGCACTAAAATTCCATGCAACAAGTACCAGTCATTGTCACATTTAGTAGTTAATTTAAAATCACGGATTTCTATATGTGGACACATCGGAGACAATCTTTTATTAGCTCGCTTGATGTGACTTTATTTTGTCAATGTATACTCATTAAACAAAGCCAGGAAAAAGATTGAAATACAACAATAGGAAATATAAGACAGCCATAGTATCTGTTTCACCCCATTTTTAATATTAAAGGTATGCTAGAAGATCAAAATCCCTGACACTTATTTGCAGATGCTAAGCACTATGCTAATTATGTTAAGTCTACCAACTCTAAACCAAAACCAAAACGCAACTCTAGAAAAATGAACACTCCTCCTCCTGATAGCCAGAATATCAAAGCTTCCTGAAGCAAATGCTTTCGTCACGCACACATGGCTATTGAAGATGAGGAAATGTTACTAAAATTTTTTATTCTCATTCATTGCAAGATATATAGACATCTTTGATTTTTGTGTGTGTGTGTGTGTGATACTGGGGATCAAGCCCAATTCCTTTTTTTTAACTTTAGATTTTGAGACAAGGTCTTGGTAAGTTGCCAAGTGGCCCAGCCTGGGCTCAAATTGGCAAGCCTCCTGCCCAGCCTGTAGAGTGCTGGGCTAATAGGCCTGTGCCACTGAGCCCAGCAACACCTTTAAGAGCATAGTTTCTACTTCATCTTGAAATCCTGAGTTCTATCATCCTAGACATGAGCATCATCTAATTTTCAATTGTCCTCTCTGTGTATGTTATCTTCCCAAACAATCTGACAAACACAGGAGCTTTTAATATGTTACTTCCTTTTCTCCCGTAATTATTCACCCAAATTGAGAATTTAACAAATGGCTCTGCGTGTTCAGTTAATATTTTTGAATTACTCTGATATAAAAATACTTTTACATGAATAAACAATTATTTTTAATTTAAAGATATGAAGTTGGCTTCCATATATCCACATTACTTGTTAAATTTTGAAGTAGCATTAGATACTCGAATCCTTTGTTCCTCCTTAGCTGAGCAGTTTGCTCCTAAGGTTTTAGAAGTACTGTAATCCATGATGGCATATTCCTTTGCAATTTTTCTCAGAATATTTACGTTACCTTTGGTATTTTTCCTTATTAATTGCATTTTAACTCTAAATTCTCTTTCATAATTATACTGTGTATTTGCTAACAATTTATGTTCATATCATTTTCAAGTAGATTTTTCCTCATCCGATCTAAATTCACCTATAGCCTCCAACCCTATCCTATTTATTCACTATTTGTTAAATTCACCTTGGCCGGCACCCTTGCTTCATAGACCCAACCACTCACCTGAACTGACCTCTCAGTCCTAGTCTACCACTCTGAGGTCAGCTTTGAGTAGATGATTTACTTTACCCCTTAACCCTATAATCAATCTCAAACCTAGAAAATCTGTTACTTCTAAACCCCATTAGATCTCTGTTTTCTCCTCCAAATTCCTCTTTCGTAACCAGGATACATTAAAGCCAGATATGGTGATGTGTGGCTGATGTTTCTGTAATCATTGTTAGGAGTTTCTACCTTCCCCCACGTTGCCCACTGTGCACACTGCCAATGTGCCCCATTGGAAGAACATCCCTTTAGGCCTCCCACCACTCCATTCACATGCAGAAAAGGAGCCTCTTGCACCACTTCCTGGGCTCTGCTGAAGAATGATGTTGTTTATTATGTTCTGATAACAGAAATTTCCACATATCCTGTTGCTGACAGCTGTTGTGTAAATGGAGAAAAGCGAGGAGGAGGAGGAAATGGCAATTCTTGTAAAATCAAGACTTTCGAATCCAAGAACACGTTGCACTTGGTTTGGGAGGCCTCCTGAGAGCCAAAAGACACATTTGAATACAGCATCTTTTTTTTTTTTTTGCTTGAATTGTACAACCAGATTTAAATTTAGGGAGATTGCTAACCCTGAAGATCTTCTGTGTATGACACAAGCCATAGAACAACTGACGAGAAGGGATGCTAGTTTCAGTTTTGCTAAACTTACATGCAGTTTGGATACAAGGCTAAAATGTGCTACTGAGATCAACAGCCGAATTTAAGTTTTCTCTAAATCGCTTATCTCCAAATAATTAAGTGTAATGACAGTGGATCGGTGGCTCAGAACCAGGATCACGGAGGTGGGTCTTAGATGACTGAGGTAGAGCCCTTTCCAGTATGATGACATAAAAAATACATTTGCCAAAGCTTCTAGAGACAGAAAATTTTAGAATATGTTGCATGTGATATAGCTGGATAGTCTGGAAGTTTTCATTAGGATATGTACTTCTGCGGACACCTATCAGTTCAAAGTCTAAGATCATGTCATTTCTTCATTTGTCATTTTAGCAAATGACATATTAACATTGCTTTATCAATTCCATACTTCAATGACATCCATTAACATCTAGTAAGGTTGGCTTGGTAGCATTGTTTTGGCTATAACTGGTTTAACTTGTGGCCCATGGGTTGAATAAGCCTGTCTTGCCCAGGCTATCTTGACAAAAAGGAGTTGGACTGGGCTACACATAGCATAGATTGTAGAGTTATTGTCTGTAAGTAACCAAGTTCTTTTGAAAAATGTTTTATCATTACACAGACATGTCTAATCTCTGAGCCACAGGTTGAGAACATCAAAATGCATTATCAAGCTTAAATTTCAGCTCCTGTTTCAAGGAAACTGGTAAACACTAACTAGAAGATTGGAATTGATGTTGTTACTGATATTTTTTGAGTATTCCTACTATAAAATGAAAAAGTAACTTATTTTTGAGAACATATAAGATGTTCATTTTACCAGCACATTGTTTAATATAAGAGATCAAATAATGCTACGCCCTATATCTGTGCGTTAACTTGTTCCTTTAAAATATCCCAAGCATTTTTAAGCACTTCAGCACACCCAGTATTTATTCTCTTGGATAGTTAGCCAAATCATAAATAATTATTGTCCTTCAAATATCTTAAGCCTAAAAATGAAAACACTATTAGTAGAATAACAACATTTATTAAGTCAAACTGGGCATAAAGTAACTCCGCATTGATCTTGGCAATATTCTTTTTCTCCCATTTTATTGATATGTATACATGCAACATTTAAGGTTTACAATGGAGTTGAGCCTTTTATGCACATATGTATCTTGTCAAGGTGACAAGGGCTTTCCCACTCTCTTTCTGTCCCTCCCCCTACCCTACACTCCCTCCCTCCTCCCCTACCCGACCCCCCTGGTTCACTTTGTTTTTCACTTTAAGTTCCATAATAGTTGTGATCTGGGATATGGGTTTCTCATATCAGAGAGACCATTCAATGTTTCACCTTCTGCTTCTGACTCACTTCACTAAGCATGATGTTCTCAAGTTTCTTCCATTTGCCCGCAAAAGCCTCCACAGTGTTGGACTTTATTGATGCATAGTATTCCATTGTGTATAAATACCATATTCTTAAAAGAGCAAACAGCATTTCAGGGGGCTGCTATAGGTCAAATCACATGCTAGATTTTGTACAAGACTGACTTCTGGTCCTCACACTCATCTCAACTTTAGCACCATCAGCCTTCTTATACCTATGTGCAGACTGAAAAGCAGTAAGTTGGGTGCTGGTTCCCAACCTTCTGCCGCTACTACATTCAGCCACAACTTTTTACCCTAAAATTCACCTCTGTGGACTATTTCTAAGCACTCAATGTGCCCATGCCTTAATCAGATAGTTGTGGAATAGCAACTAAATATGCCAGAAATGTTGATAAGAAATGAGAAATAAATAAAAAGAATAAAAAATAATATTCCAGGAAAAAAATCATAATACTATCCAAAATCTGAATGTGACAAATGATGACTTATATTGATATCGTGTGGTTAAACAACAAAAAAAAAAGTCCTTAAAAACTCCTGTCAAGCTCCACTGGTGGTACAGGCCTATAATCCCAGCAGCATCTGAGAGGCTGAGAGGGGAGGATCTCAAGGTTGAATTCAGCCTGGAAAACTTAACAACACAGAAAGATTCTATCTCAAAATCAGACATAAAAATGGGCCGGGGATTTGGCAGAATGTGAAGATCCTGGGCTCAATTCTCAGTACAAAAGAATAAAGTAAAATTAAATAAATACAAAAACAAAATGTCCCTCTTTCAGGACTTTCTTTACTGGGTCTTCAGATATTTCAGTTTGCCACGGGACGTCTGTTGTTAACCAATAAAATGTCACAGAGGAAAGTCACGGGTGGTACTCACATAGCTCTGTATGAAAAGCACACACTGAATAACTACGAATATATGAAAGCAATTAGACCAACAAAATGTGGTGCCTCACAGTCAAATTTTTATTTTTTTATATACATTTTTTTAGCCACTGGCCCTATGAGAAGAAATCAGGGAGCTAATGCTATTCAGCCGAGAAAAGTTTAGGTTTCAGGATTTCCCCTTTCCTTTGGGGGGGGGGGGGAAAATCAACTTGTTCTTTTTGTGTGTTGAGTTTTTGCATAGAAGACTATGCTAAAAAATTGCAGAAGTTCCTCCTGAATATTGACTATTAGAAACGTACTACAATGGAGTGATTTACAATAGCTTGTGTTTAAGAATTCACTGAAACAGGAGAGGAAAATCTGTCTCCAATCCTCTGTCCCTGGGGGTTTCACTGGCATAGCTGTGAGCCACCTGTGGGGTGTGAGCTGTCATCACTGTACACTTCTCTTTTCTTGGGCCCATTTCCAAAGGTGTGTTATGTATAAAGGCCCTTAGAGATAGGTTCTCCTTCAGTACGAAGTACGTCAGATTTGAGGATTTCTCTAAATGTCTCAGGACACCAACGCAGAGCCCATTCTGACATCAAGGAACATTCATAGTTGGTTAAAGTCCAGTCCCAACAGAACAGACTTCTTACTGACATAAATTAGAACCATGGATACATGGGTAATGCTCAAGTCTAGGTAAACATATCTCCTCGAAATAAGAATTCCACAAGAATTCAAAAAGCTGTAGTAATCCCAGAATTATTCGTTTCCTAATAAAATAAGCTTTGACACAAGCATATTCTTTAGAAAAGGAAAAATAAAGAATGTTTTAATGAAGCTGATGATGTGTAAAAAAATCACAAAACACTCTAATTTAGAATTCAGTCATAAGTACCACTTTCAAAAGACTAGAGAAGTTTAGTAGGCTTTCTTGCAATGGTGAGACTAAACCTAATCTTTGTATTTGGATGGATTTGGAGATGTAAGATTCAAAATAAGCAAAACTAAAAGAGCATGTATAAAACTTCTTAGCACTGAGTTTATTTATGATTTTTTATGTATAATGTAGATATGATTTTACATTTTATATGAATCACCTATTTATACTACCATAATTTGATCTTAATATAGATTAATAAAGTTATTACACATACACATATTTCCCAAGGCCAATATTACTAATTCAACTTGAGATTAGATTTTTTATGAGAAAATAAAACTCATGCTTTAGTGAAAGTACTATTTATCCTATATTTCTTTGGTCTCCTTCCTTTTTTCTTTTTTCTTTTCATTTTTCTTTTTTGAGACAGATTCTCATCTATAGTCCAGGCTGGTATTGAACTCACCATGGATCCAAGGCAGACCCCAAACTCATGGCAATTCTCCTGCCTCAGCCCCCCCAAGTGCTAGAAACACAGGTGTGTGCCACCATGTCCAGCTAACCAGGATGCTAGGGAAATGAAACCAGTTGTTAACAAACTGGTTGCTAGACAGGCAATCTAATCACTGTGCTATTCCTCCAGCCTCCTTTTTTTTTTTTTTTTTTTTTTTTTTTTTTTGAGACAGAGTCTCACTCTGTAGTCCAGGCTGGTCCTGTATTCACTATGGAGCCCATGCTGTCCAGATCCCTTCTTTTGAATAGGCATCTACATAAATTAAATTCTGCTAAACATTTTATATTTTCTGACCAAATTGTTCTTTGATTTGGAAAGAAAGAAAGAAAGAAAGAAAGAAAGAAAGAAAGAAAGAAGAAAGAAAGGAAGGAAGGAAGGAGAGAGAGAAAGAAAGTTAGTTAAGGTTGAAGCAGAAGTGTGAATTCCACTTTCTTTCAAGAAACAACCAGAAACTAAAAAGAAAACAAAAAGAACAAAAAATTGTGAAAATATGATTTGCATTAATATATTTTAGGCGACAAAGAGCAGAGATCCTTGAGAAGTGAGAAACTGAGCCTAAGATTGTGACAAGCTGATGCCTTAGCTGCTCCTACGTGCGGAAGTCAAGGCAACTGAGGTACACGGTGCTCCCAGGAGAGGGTACCGAAGGGGCAGCAGCCTTACAGAAAACAACTGTGAACTCAGCAGAGGGTGCCCGTGGGGTATTCATGTGGTTACTAACAGAATGAGGAATATGAGGAAGGCTTCTTGGGCCACGGAAAGAACCTCCAAAGAGAACAAGAAATCATGTGCCCAGAGCTCACATACCATCGACACGAGTGCCTGTTTCCAGCTGACCAACTGAAAGACTTAAAGATTCATTGGGTGTTGAATGAAACACACCACCATGAGTTCCTGGCTTGGGCATGGCAAAGGAGTGGCCTTAGCCCGAGACTAGACACTGCTCTTGTTCCACAAGAAGAAGGCAAATAAACAAAACTCTCGAAGTAACTTAAAGCCGAAACACAGTATGATTATATAGCTTCCAAGTAATTTAACTGTGACCCAGAAGAAAGCTTAAGAATCTCTAAGGAAAACCAAAGTACCTAACCCCTAAGGTAGTAAGGTTCACAATCT